>CM055897.1:52857390-52887390 GCA_029582155.1 Panopea generosa
TATATTGTCATTGAAATAAATAGTCCGCAATAAAATGGGACGTAACGTTAGTTCAAATGGCGGTCTAGTCATGATACATGCTCTGCGTTTTGAGGGATGTATACAATTCTAACTGACATCATTGTGACCTGTTTAACGAGCATAGAATGGGCGTTCTTGGGTCGGCAACATCAAATTAACAGCACGCAAATGCGTGTATTAACTTAATATGTATTGAATTATGGATTTAGCATATGAAAGAGTGCGGTTCCAAAAACCCTGATCGCCAGGCCTAATGGATTTACAGTAGCATTTTGGTAAACGTTTACAACACAAACTAACAACACAGACCGATGCACACAGTTAGACATATAGAAATACCAGCCACAAGCAGGTGATTTACGCTGTGAGGTACCCTGTGGTAACGCTAACACATGCAATTTATGCTGTGAGATACCCTGTGGTAACGCTAACACATGTGATTTACGCTGTGAGGTACCCTGTGCAAATGCTAACACATGCGATTTATGCTGTGATATACCCTGTGGCAACGCTATCACACGCGATTTACGCTGCGAGGTACCCTGTGGCAAAGCTTACACATGGGAATTATGCTGCTATGAGGTTCTCTGTGGCAAAGCTAACACACATGATTTACACTGTGAGGTTCCCTGTGGCAATGCTAACACACACAATTCACGCTGTGAGATACCCTATGGTAACGCTAACACACGCGATTTACGATGTGAGATATCCTGTGGCAAAGCTAACACATGCGATTAACGCTGTGAGATACCCTATGGCAATGCTAACACACGCGATTTACGCTGTGAGATACCCTGTCGCAACACTAACACACGCGATTTACACTGTGAGGTACCCTGTGTCAATGCTAGCACACGCGATTTACGCTGTGAGGTACCTTATGGCAACGCTAACACACGCAATTTACGCTGTGATGTATCCTGTGGTAAGACTAACACAAGCGATTTATGCTGTTACGTACCCTGTGGTAACGTTAACACACTGCGATTTATGCCGCTGTGAGATTCCCTGTGGCAACGCTAACACATGCGATTTATGCTGTGAGGTACCCTGTGGCAATGCCAACACACACAATTTACGCCGCTGTGAGGTTTCCTGTGGCAACGCTAAACACACGCTTTTTACGCTGTGAGATACCCTGTGGTAACGCTAACGCTAGAGATTTACGCTGTGAGATAACCTGTTGCAACGCTAACACACGCAATTTACGCTGTGAGATACCCTGTGGCAATGCTTACACACGCATTTAATGCTGTGAGGTACCCTGTTGCAACGCTTACACACTCGAATTACGCTGTGAGATAACCTGTGGTAATGCTAACATGCAATTTACGCCGCTGTGAGGTACCCTGCGGCAACGCTATCACACGCGATTTACGCTATGAGATACCCTGTGGCAACGCTAACACACACGATTTACACTGATGTGAGATACCCTGTGGCAACAATAACACACGCGATTTACACTGTAAGGTACCCTGTGGCAATGCTAACACACGCGATTTATGCTGTGAGGTACCCTGTGGCAATGCTAACACACGTGATTTACGCTGTGATATATCCTGTGGCAACACTAACACATGTGATTTACGCTGTGAGGTACCCTGTGGGAAAGCTAACACATGGGATTTACGCTGCTGTGAGGTATTCTGTGGCAACGCTAACACACACGATTTACACTGTGAGATACCCTGTGGCAACGCTAACACACAATTTACGCCGCTGTGAGGTACCCTGTGGCAACGCTAACACACATGATTTACACTGTGAGGTAACCTGTGGCAACGCTAACACACGCTATTTATGCTGTGAGATACCCTCTGGTAACGCTAACACTAGAGAATTACGCTACGAGATACCCTGTGACAATGCTAACACACGCAATTTATGCCGCTGTGAGGTACACTGTGGCAACGCAAACACACGCGAATTATGCTGTGAGATACCCTGTGGCAATGCTAACACATGGGATTTACGCTGTGAGGTACACTGTGGCAACGCAAACACACGCGAATTATGCTGTGAGATACCCTGTGGCAATGCTAACACATGCGATTTACGCTGTGAGATACCCTGCAGAAACGCAAACACACGCGCTTTACGCTGTGAGATACCCTGTTTTAGCGTAACACTAGCGATTTATGCCACTGTGAGGTACCCTGTGGAAACGCTAACACACGCAATTTACGCTGTGAGATACCCTGTGGCATTGCTAGCACATGCGATTTATGCTGTGATATACCCTTTGGCAAAGCTAACACATGGGATTGACGCTGCTGTGAGGTACTCTGTGGTAATGTTAACACACACGATTTACACTGTGAGGTCCCTGTGGCAACGCTAACACATGCGATTCACACTGTGAGATATCCTGTGGTAACGCTAACACACAAGATTTAGGCTGTGAGATACCCCGTGACAACGCTAACACATGCGATTTACGCTGTGAGATACCCTGTGGCAATGCTAACACATGAGATTTACGCTGTGAGATATCCTGTGACAACGCTTTCACACGTGATTTACGCTGTGAGGTACCCTGTGGTAATGCTAACACACGCGATTTACGCTGTGAGGTACCCTTGTGGTAGGGCTAACACACGCGATTTACGCTGTGAGGTACCCTGTGACAACGCTATCACACGTGATTTACACTGTGAGGTACCCTGTGGTAATGCTAACACACGCGATTTACGCTGTGAGGTACCCTGTGGTGATGCTAACACACGCGATTTACGCTGTGAGGTACCCTGTGGTAGGGCTAACACACACCATTTACGCCCCTGTGAGATACCTTGTGGCAAGGTTAACACACGTGATTTACGCTGTGAGGTACCCTGTGGTAACGCTAACCCACGTGATTTACGTCGCTGTGAGATACAGTGTGGCAACGCTAACACATGCAAATTACGCTGTGAGATTCCCTGTGGTAACACTAACACACACGATTTAAACTATGAGGTACGCTGTGACAAAGCTAACACATGCAATTAACGCTGTGAGATACCCTGCGGCAATGCTAACACACTCGACTTACGCTGACAGTTACCCTGCGGTAACAGTAACGCCAACACACGCGATTTACGCTATGAGATTCCCTGTGGTAACACTAACACACACGATTTAAACTATGAGGTACCCTGTGACAAAGCTAACACATGCAATTTACGCTGTGAGATACCCTGAGGCAATGCAAACACACGCGATTTACGCTGACAGATACCCTGCGGTAATGGTAACGCTAACACACGCGATTTACGCTGTGAGATTCCCTGTGGTAACACTAACACACACGATTTAAACTATGAGGTAGCCTGTGGCAAAGCTAACACATGCAATTTATGCTGTGAGATACCCTGCGGCAATGCAAACACACGCGATTTACGCTGACAGATACCCTGCGGTAACGGTAACGCTAACAAACGCAATTTACGCTGCTGTGAGGTACTCTGTGGTAATGCTAACACACACGATTTACATTGTGAGGTTCCCTGTGACAACGCTAACACACGCAATTTACGCCGCTGTGAGGTACACTGTGGCAACGCAAACACACGCGAAATTATGCTGTGAGATACCCTGTGGCATTGCTAACACATGCGATTTACGCTGTGAGGTACCCTGTGGCAACGCTAACACATGGGATTTACGCTGCTGTGAGGTACTCTGTGGTTATGCTAACACACACGATTTACACTGTGAGGTTCCCTGTGGCAACGGTAACACACGCGATTCACACTGTGAGATATCCTGTTGTAAGGCTAACACACAAGATTTAGGCTGTGAGTTACCCCGTGACAACGCTAACACATGCGATTTACGCTGTGAAATACCCTGTGGCAATGCTAACACATGAGAATTGCACTGTGAGATACCCTTTGGCAACCCATACATAAGCGATTTACGCGGTGAGGTACCCTGTGGCAACGCTAACACACGTGATTTACGCTGTGATATACCCTGTGGCAACGCTAACACATGTGATTTACGCTGTGAGGTATCCTGTGGCAAAGCTAACACATGGGATTTACGCTGCTGTGAGGTACTCTGTGGCAACGCTAACACACACGATTTACACTGTGAGATACCCTGTGGCAACTCTTAACACACATGATTATGCTGTGAGGTACCCTGTGGCAACGCTAACACACACAATTTACGCCGCTGTGAGGTACCATGTGGCAACGCTAACAAACATGATTTACACTGTGAGGTACCCTGTGGCAACGCTAACACACGCTATTTATGCTGTGAGAAACCCTGTGGTAACGCTAACACTAAAGATTTACGCTACGAGATACCCTGTGACAACGCTAACACACGCAATTTACGCCGCTGTGAGGTACACTGTGGCAATGCAAACACACGCGAATTATGCCGTGAGATACTCTGTGGCAATGCTAACACATGCGATTTACGCTGTGAGGTACCCTGTGGCAACACTAACACATGCGATTTATGCTGTGAGATACCCTGCAGAAACGCAAACACACGCGCTTTACGCTGTGAGGTACCCTGTGGTAGCGTTACACTAGCGATTTATGCCACTGTGAGGTACCCTGTGGCAACGATAACACAAGCAATTTACGCTGTGAGGTACCCTGTGGCAATGCTTAAACACGTGATTTATGCTGTGATATACCCTTTGGCACAGCTTACACACGCGATTTACGCTGTGAGGTACCCTGTGGCAACGCTAACACATGGGATTTACGCTGTTGTGAGGTACTCTGTGGTAATGCTAACACACACGATTTACACTGTGAGGTTCCCTGTGACAACGCTAACACACGCAATTTACGCCGCTGTGAGGTACACTGTCGCAACGCAAACACACGCGAATTATGCTGTGAGATACCCTGTGGCATTGTCAACACATGCGATTTACGCTGTGAGGTACCCTGTGGCAAAGCTTACACATGGGATTGACGCTGCTGTGAGGTACTCTGTGGTTATGCTAACACACAAGATTTACACTGTGAGGTTCCCTGTGGCAACGGTAACACATGCGATACACACTGTGAGATACCCTGTGGCAATGCTAACACATGAGATTTGCGCTGTGAGATACCCTTTGGCAACCCTTACATTAGCGATTTACGCTGTGAGGTACCATGTGGCAACGCTAACACACGTGATTTACGCTGTGAGGTACCCTGTGGTAACGCTAACACACGCAATAACGCTGTGAGGTACCCTGTGGCAGGGCTAAGTCACGCCCCTGTG
This sequence comes from Panopea generosa, assembly GCA_029582155.1. NCBI lineage: Eukaryota > Metazoa > Mollusca > Bivalvia > Adapedonta > Hiatellidae > Panopea > Panopea generosa. The sequence goes on from CM055897.1 coordinate 52,862,641, forward strand.
AGATACCCTGTGGCAAGGTTTACACACGTGATTTACGCTGTGAGGTACCCTGTGGTAGGGCTAACACACGCCATTTACGCCCGTGTGAGATACCCTGTGGTAACGCTAACACACGCGATTTACGCCGCTGTGAGATACCGTGTGGCAACGCTAACACACGCAAGTTACGCTGTGGGATTCCCTGTGGTAATGCTAACACACACGATTTAAACTATGAGGTACCTTGTGGCAAAGCTAACACATGCAATTTACGCTGTGAGATACCCTGAAGCAATGCAAACACACGCGATTTACGCTGACAGATACCCTGTGGTAACGGTAACGCTAACACACGCGATTTACGCTGTGAGATACCCTGTGGTAACGCTAACATGTGCAATTTCCACGGCTGTGAGGTACCCTGTGGCAACGTTAACACACGCGATTTACGCTGTGATATACCCTGTTACAATGCTAACACACGCGATTTATGCTGTGAGGTACCTTGTGGCAACGCTAACACACGCGATTTAAGTTGTGAGATACCATGTGGCAATGCAAGCACATGCGATTTATGTTGTGAGGTACCCTGTGGCAACGCTAACACACATGATTTACGCTGTGAGATACCCTGTGGCAACGCTAACATATGCGATTTTTGCTGTGAGGTACCCTGTGGTAACGCTAACACACGCGATTTATGCAGCTGTGAGGTACCCTGTGGCTACGTTAACACACGCGATTTATGCACCTGTGAGGTTCCCTGTGGCAACGCTAACCTATGCGATAAAGCTGTGAGATACCATGCAGTAACGCTAACACACGCGCTTTACGCTGTGGGGTACCCTGTGGTAGTGTAACACACGCGATTTATACCACTGTGAGGTACCTTGTGGCAATGCTTAAACACGTGATTAACGCTATGATATGCCCTGTGGAAAAGCTAACACACGCGATTTACGCTGTGAGTTATCCTGTAGCAACGCTAACACATGGGATTTACGCTGCTGTGAGGTACTCTGTGGCAACGCAAACACACACGATTTACACTGTGGGGTTCCCTGTGGCAACGCTAACACACGCGATTCAAACTGTGAGATATCCTTTATTAACGCTAACACACAAGATTTTGGCTGTGAGATACCCTGTGGCAACGTTAACACACGTGATTTACGCTGTGAGGTACCCTGTGGCAACGCTATCACATGTGATTTACGCTGTGAGGTACTCTGTGGCAACGCTAACACACACGATTAACTCTGTGAGGTACCCTGTGGTAACGCTAACACACGTGATTTACGCTGTGAGATACCCTGTGGTAACGCTAACACACGCCATTTACGCCCCTGTGAGATACCCTGTGGCAAGGCTAACACACATAATTTACGCTGCTGTGAGGTTTTCTGTGGCAACGCTAACAAACGCAATTAACGCCGCTGTGAGGTACACTTTGGCAACGCTAACATATGCGATTTACGCTGTGAGATACCCTGTGGCAATGCTAACACATGTGATTGATGCTGTGAGGTAACCTATGGCATTGCTAACACATGCGATTTACGCTGTGAGATACCCTGCAGTAACGTTAACACACGCGCTTTACGCTGTGAGGTACCCTGTGGTAGTGTAACACACGCTATTTATGCCGCTGTGAGGTACCCTGTGGCAACGCTAACAGACGCGATTTACGCTGTGAGATACCCTGTGGCAATGCTTAAACACGTGATTAACGCTGTGATATGCCCTGTGGCAAAGCTAACACACGCGATTTACACTGTGAGTTATCCTGTAGCAACGTTAACACATGGGGTTTACGCTGCTGTGAGGTACTCTGTGGCAACGCTAACACACACGATTTACACTGTGGGGTTCCCTGTGGCAACGCTAACACACGCGATTCAAACTGTGAGATATCCTTTGTTAACGGTAACACACAAGATTTAGGCTGTGAGATACACTGTGGCAACGCTAACACATGCGATTTACGCTGTGAGATATCCTGGGGCAATGCTAACACACGAGATTTAAAGTTTGAGATACCCTGTGGCAACACTAACACACATGATTTACGCTGTGAGGTACCCGGTGACAACGCTTACACGCATGATTTACGCCGTGAGATACCCTGTTGCAACGCTAACACATGCGATATATGCTGTGAGGTACCCTGTGGTAACGCTAACACACGCGATTTACGCTGTGAGATACCCTGTGGTAACGCTAACACACTTGAGTGTCCAACAGAGATTCACATTTATTTAAATAAAGATAATGTTCTAAGAACGTCCTCTTTGCTCTTCAAATATATTCTAATGAGTGAGTGATGTGATTAACTTTCTGTAAGAAATTTATAGATTAGTAGCGACATTTTAAAATAGACAAGGACATAAAAATCATACAGCGTTCGTTGATATCTAAGTAGTATTTTATCAAATAAGCTCTCTTAAAGTCTTCCATTGTACATTTAATTAATTTTAAATAGATATAACCGGACATGGCCAGCTCACTTAATAATATGCACAACTGTCACTCCAGGGGTCATGATTTAGAATCACCGTTGACAACGAAAAATCAAAACATACAACCAACTGAATGGGGTCATTTTTATTACAGCTATGTACACTAATATGCTTATTTCCACATCACTTAGTATTACAACATTATGTTTAAAGGGATTATATTGGCAAGTAACACAAGCACGCTGTTTATCTAGACTTTTCCTGTATACAGTGTTAACAAATTAATGCTTATGTTTCGACTTATATCCTTTTTTTACTTCAGAGTTGTCAAATTAACAGTAATTAAAAATTGGCCAAAACTTTAATACGTCCCGCAATAAAGTTTACATTGAACTCCGTAAACTTCCCGAACAAAGTCTCGTATTTCCACAGTTTACCTCCGAAAACGAGGTCGGGAACGAGTTTTCGCGATATTATACGATGATTGATCGGAAACCCGAAAGCGGTTCGTCAGAAATGGCGATAATATTTTATTATTAATATATTAATGGCTAATATACAATTAGACACTTTAGACTCGTATATCTCTAAGTTATAAGTGTATCTTCATGCTGGGCGTGTGTATTTAGGACAGGGAATTGACGGTAATATGCCAAAATAGTCCCTTTAAATAGGTGATTTAATGGAACGCCATAGCTGTCTTATGCGGTCCATTTCATATGTATTATATGCATTCCTTATTATGCTTTGTTTATTATATTATATAGATACGTTTTTACATTATGTCGATACTTCATTACATTTTGTAGATACTTTATTATATTATGTAGACTGTTTATTACATTATGTAGATACGTCATTATATTGTGTAGATACTTCATTACATTATGTCGAAACTTAATTATATTTTGTCAAAAGTTTATTATTTTCTGGAGATACTTCATTACATTATGTCGAAACTTTATTATATCTTGTCGAAACTTTATTATATTCTGTAGATACTTCATTACATTATGTCGAAACTTTATTATCATTATTCTGTAGATACTTCATTACATTATGTCGAAACTTTATTATATCTTGTCGAACGTTTATTATAATATGTGCATTCTTCATTATATTATGTACACACGGAAGAAGCGGTATAAAGGTTACTGATACACGCATACATACTACATAATTATACTCATTTCATCGCTGATAGTTACATACACTTTGATATATTTTATAATACACACATTTTGGTTCGTTCCTTGAGTTTCACTCGTCTTTTAATTCGTTCCACGAGTTTCACTTGTCCTTTAATGTTTTTTTTCAATAAGCATTTTAAAGGGAATTTATCAGGATTTTTCAAACTTTTAAAATTAGCTAAAATCCATTTTTTCCCCAATATATCCTATATATCCTCACTGACTCCGTGTTGCAATATATTTAAACATGTCAAAATAATATATTAAAAAGGAAATTGCTAACATGGACCCTGTGTTTATTTTCTTATCGGTGTGTTTAAAGTTGTCTATTCAGAAGTACAAGCGACATTTTAATTATATACAAACATTTGTCCGGATAAATGTGTGCCTTGTTTAACACTGATTGTATGTAGTAAATCCTCATGTCATGAGCTACGATAAATATTAAAATGGGTGTAAAGTTGGTAGGTATTTGCCAGGTGATAGTTGGATATTCGAATAACCAATTATCCGCGGACCAGTTGCCAGTTGGGGAATCGAATATTATTTAACCGCTGTTTAATTTTGTTAACAAATCAATTCAATACAAAAACATTTTATAACAACAACAAAAAAAAGCATCAGTGCCGCATTGTTCCTTCAATACACTGCTTGTACTGACCAGAAGGCGATTTCAACTTCAAGCTTGGTAAATCTCCAACTACCGAGTTGTCACTTTTTTTAATCGCTATTTTATTTTTTTAACAAAACAAAAACACCAGTACTTCGTTGTTCCTTCAATACAATGGGGACACTGACCAGAAAGCGATTCAAAACTGAATCCCCAACTACCAACCAGCTGCCAGTTTGGGATTCAGTTTCAAATGAAGCTATAACAGTTTTTCAATTGATTATATTTTCAAACGTTTAAACATGAGTAAAATAGTTAAATATAATAAAGAATGCGAATCTCCAATTGACAATTGGTCGGTAGTTGGTTATTCGAATATCCAACTACCAACTAACTACTAAATTTACACTCATAAATAATAAATATGTTGTATTTGTAAGATGAATAGAACAAGTCATGTCCCCTGTAGAACAACTCGTGTTTTATGACACTCATAACGCACTTGTCTATTTGAATATCTTGTGAAACACGGTCACGGTGATGCGTCCATATATATACTCTTATATAAGCTACACTACGGTGATAAATATAAACAATATATCATGTGCACTGTATGAAGTCAAAATGTATGTTTTTGTTGACAATTAATTTGTCATCGCTCATGCACTGTAACTCGTACGCAACAGTTGACAAAACGAGCAGAGTTGTTGACACGGTACTCTCACAAATATATCAAGTATACAAATTCATTTAAGTATTATATTTATTTGACGTGTACGAATTGTATAAAAGCTGGGTTAGATGGCTCTATTTGAATTACTGATTGATCAAATATGTAGCGTCATTTATATACCATCGAGGGCTAACAGACGATCAGTTAACATAACCACTGTTTCCTGAGATCCTGAAAAGTTATCAAGTATTCTAGCACACACCATCACCGCAAGTAACTGATAACTTTCTCACATGAATCAGTGGCGAGGGACGATTGATAATGCGACACAATTTTGTATATTAATCATCATGGAGACTGTTGCAGGGCGGGAAATCGAACTCACAACCACTGGATTGTTAGCCAGACGCTCTACCGACTGGTCTAATTAAGTCCGGCTGCCCTGTTTGAAAAAGTTACTGACAAAGACAATTTCTTAACTATAAATGGGCTACTTTCATCCAAAGTTTGTCTCAGTGACATGCTACTCATGGCATTTCTTGATAAACCACATGTTTGTGGCATGTTACTCATGACAAATCTTGATTAGCAACATAATTGTCTCCGTGACATGTTACTCCTGACAAGTCCTGATTAGCCACGTGTTTATCTCCGTGGCATGTTACTTATAACACAGTTTTGATTAGCCACATGTTTGTGGCATGTTACTCATGACATGAATTGATTAGCCACATGTTTATCTCCGTAGCATGTTACTCATAACAAGCCGGGCCCGATTAGCTCAGTCGGTTACGCGTCTGACTATCAGTCCAGGGGTCGTGAGTTCGAATCCCCCGCCCGGCAACAGTCTCCGTGATGATTGATATACGGCATTGTGTCTCATTATCATTCGTCTCTCACCACTGATTCAAGTGGGAAAGTTATCAATTACTTGCGAAGATGGGGTGTGCTCGAGTACTGGTTAATCCCAGGAAACAGTGGTTAGGTTAACTGATCGTCTGTTAGCCCTCGATGGCATAAAAATGACGCTAAATATTCAATCAATCAATCAATACTCATAACAAGTATTGAGTAGCCACATGTTTGTCTCCGTGGCCTGTTACTCATGACACAGTATTGATTAGCCACATGTTTGTGGCATGTTACTCATGACATGTATTGATAAGCCACATGTTTATCTCCGTGGCATGTTACTCATAACAAGTATTGATTAGCCACATGTTTGTCTCCGTGGCATGTTACTCATGACAAGTATTGATTAGCCAGATGTTTGTGGCATGTTACTCATGACAAGTATTGATTAGCCACATGTGTGTGGCATGTTACTCATGACAAGTCTTGATTAGCCACATGTCTATCTCCGTGGCATGTTACTCATGACATGTCTTGATAAGTCACATGTTTATCTCTGTGGCATGTTATTCATGAAAGGGTTTGATTAGCCGCATGTTTGGTTTCGTGGCATGCTACTCATGACAAGTCTTGATAAACCGCATGTTTAGTGTCATGTTACTCATGAAAAGGTTTGATAAGCCACATGTTACGCTCCGTGATATTTTCATCATGACAAGTCTTCATAAGCCACATGTTCAGCTCCATGGCATGTTACTAATGACAAGTATTGATAAGCCACATGTTTGTGGCATGTTACTCATGACATGTCTTGATTAGTCACATGTTTATCTCCGTGGCATGTTACTCATGACAATTCTTGATAAGCAACATATTTGTGGCATTGTAACTCATGACAAGTCTTGGTAAGCCACATTTTCAGCTCCGTGGCATGTTACTCATGACAAGTCTTGATTAGTCACATGTTTGGCTCAGTGGCATGTTATTCATAACAAATCTTGATTAGTCACATGTTTGGCTCAGTGGCATGCTACTCATAACAAGTCCTGATTAGTCAAATGTTTGCCTCCGTGGCATGTTATTCATGAGAAGTCTTGATTAGTCACATGTTTGGCTCAGTGGCATGTTACTAATGACAAGTCTTGATTAACCATATGTTTGGCTCAGTGGCATTTTACTCATAACAATTCTTGATTAGTCACATGTTTGGCTCAGTGGCATGTTACTCATAACAAGTCTTGATTAGTCACATGTTTTGCTCATTGGCATGTTACTCATAACAAGTCTTGATTAGTCACATGTTTGGCTCCGTGGTATGTTATTCATGAGAAGTCTTGATTAGTCACATGTTTGGTTCCGTGGCATTTTACTCATGACAAGTCTTGATTAGCCACATGTTTGAATCCGTGGCATGTTATTCATGACAAGTCTTGTTTAGCCATATGTTAAGCTCCATGGTATGTTACTCATGACAAGTCTTGATTAGCCACATTTTTGTGGCATGTTACTGATGACAAGTATTGATTAGTAACATGTTTTTGGCTTGTTACTCATGACAAGTCTTAATTAGCCACATGCTTGTGGCGTGTTACTCATAACAAGTATTGATTAGCCGTATATTTGTGACATGTTACTCATGACAAGTCTTGATTAGTCACATGTTTATCTCCAAGGCATCTTACTCATGGCAAATCTTGATTAGTCACATGTTTGGAGGCATGTTACTCATGACAAGTATTGATAAACCACATGTTTGTGGCATGTTACTCATTGCAAGTCTTGATTAGTCACATGTTTATCTCCGAGGCATCTTACTCATGGCAAATCTTGATTAGTCACATGTGTGGTGGCATGTTACTCATGACAAGTATTGATAAGCCACATGTTTGTGGCATGTTACTCATTGCAAGTCTTGATTAGACACATGTTTATATCCGTGTCATTTTACTCATGACAAATCTTGATTAGCCACATGTTTGACGTCATGTTACTCATGGCAAGTTTTGATTAGTCTTTGTTTGTCTCCGTGGCATGTTACTCATGGCAAGTCTTGATTATCCACATCTTTGTGGCATGTTACTCATGACAAGACTTGATTAGCAACATGTATGGTGGCATGTTACTCATGACAAATCTTGATTACCCATATGTTTGTCTCCTTGGCATATTACTCATGACAAGTCATGATTAGCCACATGTTGATCTCAGTGGCATGATACTCATGACAAGTCTTGATTATCCAAATGTTTGTGGTAAGTTACTGATGACAAGTCTTGATAAGTAACATGTTTAGATCAGTGGCATGTTGCTCATGAGAAGTTTTGATTAGCAACTTGTTTTTCTCCGTTGCATATTATTCATGACAAGTCTTGATTAGCCACATGTTGATCTCAGTGGCATGTTACTCATGACAAGTCTTGATTAGCCACATGTTGATCTCAGTGGCATGTTACTCATTACAAATCTTGATTAGTCACATGTTTGGCTCAGTGGCATGTTATTCATAGCAAGTCTTGATTAGTCACATGTTTGGCTCAATGGCATGCTACGCATAACAAGTTTTGATTAGCCAAATGTTTGCCTCCGTGGCATGTTATTCATGAGAAGTCTTGATTAGTCACATGTTTGGCTCAGTGGCATGTTACTAATGACAAGTCTTGATTAGTCACATGTGTGGTGGCATGTTACTCATGACAAGTATTGTTAAGCCACATGTTTGTGGCATGTTACTCATTGCAAGTCTTGATTAGACACATGTTTATCTCCTAGGCATGTTACTCATGGCAAATCTTGATTAGTCACATGTTTGGTGGCATGTTACTCATTGCAAGTCTTGATAAGACACATGTTTATATCCGTGTCATTTTAATCATGACAAGTCTTGATTAGCCACATGTGTGGTGGCATGTTACTCATTACAAGTCTTGATTAGCCACATGTTTATCTCAATGCCATGTTAGTCATGACAGGTCTTGATTAGCCACATGTTTGGCGTCATGTTGCTCATGGCAAGTCTTGATTAGTCTTTTGTTTGTCTCCGTGGCATGTTACTCATGACAAGTCTTGATAAACCGCATGTGTAGTGGCATGTTACTCATGAAAATGTTTGATAAGCCACATGTCAAGCTCCGTGGTATTTTCATCATGACAAGTCTTCATAAGCCACATGTTCAGCTCCGTGGCATGTTACTAATGACAAGTCTTGATAAGCCACATGTTTGTGGCATGTTACTCACGACATGTCTTGATTAGTCGCATGTTTATCTCCGTGGCATGTTACTCATGACAAGTCTTGATAAGCAAATGTTCGTGGCATTGTTACTCATGAAAAGTCTTGGTAAGCCACATTTTCAGCTCCGTGGCATGTTACTCATGACAAGTCTTGATTAGTCACATGTTTGGCTCAGTGGCATGTTATCCATAACAAATCTTGATTAGTCACATGTTTGACTCAGTGGCATGCTACTCATAAAAAATCTTGATTAGTCAAATGTTTGCCTCCGTGGCATGTTATTCATACGAAGTCTTTATTAGTCACATGTTTGACTCAGTGGCATGTTACTAATGACAAGTCTTGATTAACCATATGTTTGGCTCAGTGGCATTTTACTCACAACAAGTCTTGATTAGTCACATGTTTGGCTCAGTGGCATGTTACTCATAACAAGTCTTGATTAGTCACATGTTTGGCTCATTGGCATGTTACTCATAACAAGTATTGATTAGTCACATGTTTGGCTCCGTGGTATGTTATTCATGAGAAGTCTTGATTAGTCACATGTTTGGTTCCGTGGCATTTTACTCACGACAAGTCTTGATTAGCCACATGTTGATCTCAGTGGCATGTTACTCATGACAAGACTTGATTAGCAACATGTATGGTGGCATGTTACTCGTGACTAGTCTTGATTAGCGATATGTTTGTCTTCGTGGCATATTACTCATGACAAGTCATAATTAGCCACATGTTGATCTCAGAGGCATGATACTCATGACAAGTCTTGATTATCCAAATCTTTGTGGTAAGTTACTGATGACAAGTCTTGATAAGCAACATGTTTAGATCAGTGGCATGTTGCTCATGAGAAGTTTTGATTAGCAACATGTTTTTCTCCGTTGCATTATATTTATGACAAGTCTTGATTAACTACATGTTGATCTCAGTGGCATGTTACTCATTACAAGTCTTGATTAGTCACATGTTTGGCTCAGTGGCATGTTATTCATAACAAGTCTTGATACGTCACATGTTTGGCTCAGTGGCATGGTACTCATAACAAGTCTTGATTAGTCAAATGTTTTCCTCCGTGGCATGTTATTCATGAAAAGTCTTGATTAGTCACATGTTTGGCTCAGTGGCATGTTACTAATGACAAGTCTTGATTAGTCACATGTGTGGTGGCATGTTACTCATGACAAGTATTGATAAGCTACATGTTTGTGGTATGTTACTCATTGCAAGTCTTGATTAGACACATGTTTATCTCCGAGGCATGTTTCTTATGGCAAACCTTGATTAGTCACATGTGTGTTGGCATGTTACTCATGGCAAGTCTTGATTAGACACTTGTTTATATCCGTGTCATTTTACTCATGACAAGTCTTGATTAGCCACATGTGTGGTGGCATGTTACTCATTACAAGTCTTGATAAGCCACATGTTTATCTCAGTGCCATGTTAGTCATGACAGGTCTTGATTAGCCACATGTTTGGCGTCATGTTACTCATTACAAGTCTTGATTAGTCTTTTGTTTGTCTCCGTGGCATTTTACGCATGACAAGTCTTGATTATCCACATCTTTGTCGCATGTTACTCATGACAAGTCTTGATTAGCCACATGTTTGTCTCCGTGGAATGTTACTCATGACAAGTCTTGATTAGCCATATATTTGTCTCCGTGGCCTGTTACTCGTGACAAGTCTTGATTAGCCACATGTTCGGCTCCATGGCATGTTTCTCATGACAAGTCCTGATTAGCAACATGTTTATTTCCGTAGAATGTAACTCATGACAAGTATTGATTAGCCACATATTTGGTAGCATGTTACTCATGACAAGTCTTTATTAGCCACGTGTTGATATCCGTAGCATGTTACCAGTGACAAGTCTTGATTAGCCACATGTTTGGCTCCGTGGCCTGTTAATCATGACAAGACTTGATTAGCCACATGTTTGGCTTCGTGGCATGTTACTCATGACAAATCTTCATTAGCCACATGTTTGGCTTCGTGGTTTGTTACTCATGACAAATCTTCATTAGCCACATGTTTGGCTTCGTGGCATGTTACTCATGACAAATCTTCATTAGCCGCATGTTTGGCTTCGTTGTTTAATACTCATGACAAATCTTCATTAGCCATATGTTTGTCTCCGTGGCATGTTACTCATGATAAGTCTTGATTAGCCACATGTTTGTCTCCGTGGCATGTTACTCATGACAAGACTTGATTATCCACATCTTTGTGGCATGTTACTCATGACAAGACTTGATTAGCAACATGTATGGTGGCATGTTACTCATGACAAGTCTTGATTAACCATATGTTTGTCTCTGTTGCATATTACTCATGACAAGTCTTGATTAGCCACATGTTGATCTCAGTGGCATGATACTCATGACAAGTCTTGATTATCCAAATGTTTGTGGTAAGTTGCTGATGACAAATCTTAATAAGCAACTTGTTTAGATAAGTGGCATGTTGCTTATGAGAAGTTTTGATTAGCAACATGTTTTTCTCCGTTGCATATTATTCATGACAAGTCTTGATTAGCCACATGTTGATCTCAGTGGCATGTTACTCATGACAAGTATTGATTTTCTAAATCTTGTGACAAGTTACTGATGACAAGTCATGATTAGCAACATATTAAGTTCCGTGGCATGTTGTTCGTTACAAGTCTTGATTAGCCACATGTTTGGAGGCAAGGTGCTCATGAGAAATTTTGATTAGCAACATGTTTGTCTTCGTGGAATGTTACTGATGACAAGTCTTGATTAGCCACATATTTGTCTCCATGGCATGTTACTCGTGACAAGTCTTGATTAGCCACATATTTTGCTCCGTGACATGTTTCTCATGACAAGTCCTGATTAGCAACATGTTTATTTCAATAGAATGCTACTCATGACAAGTATTGATTAGCCACATATTTGGTAGCATATTACTATGACAAGTCTTTATTAGCCACGTGTTGATATCCGTAGCAAGTTACCGGTGACAAGTTTTGATTAGCCACATGTTTGGCTCCGTGGCCTGTTACTCATGACAAGACTTGATTAGCCACATGTTTGGCTTCGTGGCATGTTACTCATGACAAATCTTCATTTGCCACATGTTTGGCTTCGTGGCATGTTACTCATGACAAATCATCATTAGCCACATGTTTGGCTTCGTGGCATGTTACTCATGACAAATCTTCATTAGCCACATGTTTGGCTTCGTGGTTTGTTACTCATGACAAATCTTGATTAGCCATATATTTGTGTCCGTGGCATGTTACTCATGACGAGTCTTGATTAGCCACATGTTTGGAGGCAAGTTGCTCATGACAAGTCTTGATTAACCACATGTTTGGAGGCAAGTTGCTCATGATAAGTCTTGTTTAGCAACATGTTTGTCTCCGTGGAATGTTACTCATGACAAGTCTTGATTAGCCACATATTTAGCTCTGAGGCATGTTACTCATGACAAGTCTTGATAAGCCACATGTTTGGCTCCGTGGCATGTTTCTCATGACAAGTTTTGATTATCCACATTTTTATCTCCTTGGCATGTTACTCATGGCAAGTTTTGATAAGCCATATGTTTGTCTCCGTGGCATGTTACTCATGACATGTCTTGATTAGTCACAGGTTTGGCTCCGTTGCATGTTTCTCATGACAAGTCTTGATTAGCCACATGTTTTGCTCTGTGGCATGTTACACATGACAAGTCTTGATTAGCCACATGTTCGGGTCTGTGGCATGTTACTTCTGACATGTTTTGATTAACCACATGTTTATATCCGTGGCATGTTTCTCATGCCATGTTTTGATTAGTCATTTGGTTGTCTCCGTGGCATGCTACCCGTGACAAGTCTTGATAAGTCACATGTTTGGCTCAGTGGCGTGTTACTCATGACAAGTCTTGATTAGTCGCAAGTTTGTCTCCGTGGCATGTAACTCATGACAAGTCTTGATTAGTCACATGTTTGGCTCAGTGGCGTGTTACTCATGACAAGTATTGATTAGTCGCAAGTTTGCCTCCGTGGCATGTAACTCATGACAAGTCTTGAGTAGCAACATGTTTTGTAGCATATTACTCATGACAAGTCTTGATTAGCCATTTGTTTGGCTACGTGGCATGTTACTCATGACAAGTCTTGATTAGCCACATGTTTGTCGCCGTGGAATTTACTCATGAAAATTTTGATTTGCCACTTGTTTAACTCCGTGGCATGTAACTCATGACAAGTCTTGAGTAGCCACATGTTTTGTAGCATATTACTCATGACAAGTCTTGATTAGCCATTTGTTTGGCTACGTGGCATGTTACTCATGACAAGTCTTGATTAGCCACATGTTTGTCGCCTTGGAATTTACTCATGAAAATTTTGATTTGCCACTTGTTTAGCGTCGTGGCATGCTACTCTTGACAAGTCTTGATAAGCCACATGTTTTGTAGCATATTACTCACGGCAAGTCTTGATTAGCCACATGTTTTGTAGCATATTACTCATGGCTAGTCTTGATTAGCAAAATGTTTGTCTCCGTGACATGTTACTCATGACAAATCTTGATTAGCCATTTGTTTGGCTCCGTGGCATGTTATTATGACAAGTCTTGATTAGCAACATGTTTATGTCCATGACATTTTACTTATAACAAATCTTGATTAGCCAATGTTTGTTTCCGTGGCATGCTACTCATGACAAGTCTTGATTAGCCACATGTTTATATCCGTGGCATGTTACTTATGACAAGTCTTGATTAGCCACATGTTCGTCTCCGTGGCGTGTTACTCATGACAAGTCTTGATTAGTCACTTGTTTGGCTTCGTGGCATTTTACTCATGACAAGTCTTGGTTAGCTCATGTTTGATGTAATGTTACTCATGGCAAGTATTGATTAGCCACATGTTTGTCTCCGTGCCATGTTACTCATGAAAAGTCTTGATTAGCCACATGTTTGTCACCGTGCCATGTTACTCATGACAAGTCTTGATTAGCCACATGTTTGTCTCCGTGCCATGTTACTCATGACAAGTCTTGATTAACCACATGTTTGGTGGCATGTTACTAATGACAAATCTTGATTGGGGATATGTTTGTCTCCGTGGCGTGTTACTCATGACAAGTGTTGATTAGCAATATGTTTGTCACCGTGGCGTGCTACTCATTACAAGTTTTGATTTGCCATATGTTTATCTCCGTGGCATGTTACTCATGACAAGTTTTGATTAGCCACATATTTGTCATCGTGGCATGCTTTTCATGACAAGTCTTGGTTATTCACATGTTTGGCTCAGTGGCGTGTTACTCATGACAAGTCTTGATTAGTCGCAAACTCGTCTCCGTGGCATGTAACTCATGACAAGTCTTGATTAGGCACATCTTTGTGTCATGTTACTCATGACACTTCTTGATTAGCAACATGTTTGTCTCCGTGGCATGTTACTCATGGCAAGTCTTGATTAGCCACATGTTTGGTGCCATGTTACTCATGGCAAGTGTTGATTAGCTATATGTTTGTCTCCATGGCATGCTACTCATGACAAGTCTTAATTAGCCCCATCTTTGTTGCATGTTTCTCACGACAAGTCTTGATTAGCAACATGTTTGGCTCCGTGGCATGTTATTCATGACAAGTCTTGATCAACAACATGTTTGTCTCCGTGGCATGTCACTCATGGAAAGTCTTAATTAGCCACATGTTTGTCTCCATCGCATGTTACTCGTGACACGTCTTGATAAGCGACATGTTTGGTTCCGTGGCATGTTACACATGATAAGTCTTTATAAGTCACATGTTTGGTGGTATGTTACTCATGACAAGTTTTGATTAGCCACGTGTTTGTCTCCATGGTATGTAACTAATGACAAATCTTGATTAGTCACATGTTTAGCTACGTGGCATGATACTCATGACAAGTCTTGATTAGTCACATGTTTGTCTCTGTGTCATGTTGCCTATGACAAGTCTTGATCAGCCTCATCTTTGTGGCATGTCACTCATAACAAGTCTTGATAAGCCACATGTTTGGAGGCAAGTTACTCATGGCAAGTCTTGATTAGCAATATGTTTGTCTCCCTGCCATGTTACTCATGGCAAGTCTTGATTAGCCATTTGTACGTTTCCGTGGCATGTTACTCATTACAAGTCTTGATTAGCGACATCTTTGTGGCATGTAACTCATAACAAATATTGATTAGCCACATGTTTGGGGGCACGTTACTCATGACAAGTCCTGATTAGCAAAATGTGTCCCTGCCATGTTACTCATGGCAAGTCTTGAATAGCCATATGTGTGTCTCCGTGGCATGTTACTCATTACACGTCTTGATTATCGACATCTTTGTGGCATGTTACTCAAAACAAGACTTTATTAGCCACATGTTTGGAGGCAAGTTACTCATGACAAGTATTGATTAGCGATATGTTTGTCTCCGTGCCATGTTACTCATGGCAAGTTTTGATAAGTCACATGTTTGACTCCGTGCCATGTTACTCATGACAAGTCTTGATTAGTCACATGTTTGTCTCCGTGACATGTTACTCATAACAAGTCTTGATTAACCACATGTTTGGTGGCAAGTTACTCATGACAAGTCTTGATTAGCAATATGTTTGGAGGCAAGTTACTCATGACAAGTCTTGATTAGCAATATGTTTATCTCCATGACATGTTACTCATGACAAGTCTTGAATAGTCACATGTTTGTCTCCGTGACATGTTACTCATGACAAGTATTGATTAGCAACATGTTAATCTCCGTGGTATATTACTCATGACAAGTCTTAATTAGCCAAATGTTTGATGGCATGTTACTAATGACATATCTTGATTAGCGATATGTTTGTCTCCGTGGCGTATTTCTCATGACAAGTCTTGATAAACCATATGTTCGTCACCGTGGCGTATTACTCATGACAAGTCTTGATAAGCCATATGTTCGTCACCGTGGCGTATTACTCATGACAAGTCTTGATAAGCCATATGTTCGTAACCGTGGCGTATTACTCATGACAAGTCTTGTTAAGCCATATGTTCGTCACCGTGGCGTTTTACTCATGACAAGTCTTGATAAGCCACATATTTGTCACCGTGGCGTATTACTCATGACAAGTTTTGATAAGCCATATGTTCGTCACCGTGGCATGTTATTCATGACAAGTCTTGATAAGCCACATGTTCGTAACCGTAGCGTGCTACTCATTACAAGTCTTGATTAGCGATATGTTTGTCATCAAGGCACGCTTCTCATGACAAGTTTTGATTAGCCACATGTTTGTCATCGTGGCATGCTTCTCATGACAAGTCTTGATTAGTTGCAAGTTTGTCTCCGTGGCATGTTACTCATGAAAAATTTTGATAAGCCACATGTTTATCTCCGTGGCATGTTACTCATGACAAGTCTTCATTAGCAACATGTTTTGCTCCGTGGCATGTTACTCATGACAAATCTTGATTAGCAACATGTTTGTCTCCTTGGCATGTTACTCATGGCATGATTTGATTAGCCACATGTTTGGTGTCATGTTACACATGGAAAGTCTTGATTTGCTACATATTTGTTGGCATGTAACTCATGACAAGTATTGATTAGCCACGTGTTCATCTCCGTGAAATGTTACTCGTGACAAATTTTGATTAGCTGTATGTATATCTCTGTGACATGTTACTCATGTAAAGTATTGATTAACCACATGTTTGGTTCTGTTGCATGCTTCTCATGACAAGTCTTGATTAGCCACATGTTTGGTGGTATGTTACTCATAACAAGTCTTGATTAGCCACATGTTCGGCTCCGTGGCATGTTACACATGACAAGTCTTGATTAGCCACATGTTTGGTGGTATGTTACTCATGACAAGTCTTGATTAGCCACATGTTCGGCTCCGTGGCGTGTTACTCATGACAAGTCTTGATTAGCCACATGTTCGGCTCCGTGGCATGTTATCCATGACAAGTATTGATTAACCACATGTTTGGCTCCGTTGCATGCTTCTTATGACAAGTCTTGATAAGCCACATGTTTGGTGGTATGTTACTCTTGACAAGTCTTGATTAGCCACATGTTCGGCTCCGTGGCGTGTTATTCATGACAAGTCTTGATAAGTCACATGTTTGGCTCCTTGGCATTTTATTCATGACAAGTCTTGATTAGCCACATGTTCTGCTCCCTGGTGTGTTATTCATGACAAGTTTTGATTAGTCACATGTTTGGCTCCTGGGCATTTTATTCATGACAAGTCTTGATTAACCACATGTTTGGTGGCATGTTACTATTGACAAATCTTGATTGGCGATATGTTTGTCTCCGTTACGTTTTACTCATGACAAGTCTTGATAAGCCATATGTTCGTCACCGTGGCGTGCTACTCATGACAAGTTTTGATTAGTCACAAAGTTGTCATCGTGTCATGCTTCTAATGACAAGTATTGACTAGTCGCAAGTTTGTCTCCGTGGCATGTTACTCATGACAAGTCTTGATTAACAACATGTTTGGCTCCTTGGCATGTTACTCATGACAAGTCTTGATGAGCAGCATGTCTCCGTGGCATTTTACATTTTAATCATAGCATGTCTTGATTAGTCACACGTTTTTTGTGTCATGTTAGTCATCGCAAGTCTTGATTAGCCATTTGTTTGTCTCCGTGGCATATTACTCATGACAAGTCTTGATTAGCAACATGTTTGGTTCCGTGGCCTGTTACTCATGACAAATCTTGATTAGCCGCATGTTCTGCTCCGTAGCGTGTTATCCATGACAAGTCTTGATTAGCCACATGTTTGGCTCCGTGGCCTGTTACTCATGACAAGTCTTGATTAGCCACATATTTGGTGGCATGTTACTCATGACAAGTCTTGATTAGCCACATATTTGGTGGCATGTTACTCATGACAAGTCTTGATAAGCCATATGTTTAGCTCCGTAAAATGTTACTAGTGACAAGGCTTGATTAGCCACATGTTTGTCTTCGTGGCATGTTACTGATGACAAATCTTGATTAATCTTGTGTTTGGTTCCGTGGCATGCTTCTCATGATAAGTGTTGATTAGCGATATGTTTATCTTCGTGACATGTTACTCATTACAAATCTTGATTAGCCACATGTTTATCTCCGTGGCATGTTACTCATGACAAGTCTTGATTAGCAACATGTTTGTCTCCGTGGCATGTTACTCATGGAAAGTTTTGATTAGCCGCATGTTTGGCTCCGTGGCATGTTACTAGTGACAAGTCTTGATTAGCCGCATTTTTGGCTCCATGGCATGTTACTCATGACAAGTCTTGATTAGCCACATGTTTATTTCCGTACAATGTTACTAGTGACAAGTCTTGATTAGCCACATATTTGGTGGCATGTTACTCATGAGAAGTATTGATTAGCCACATATTTGGTGGCATGTTACTCATGACAAGTATTGGTTAGCCACATGTTTGTCTCCGTGGCATGTTACTCGTGACAAGTCTTGATACGCCACATAATTGGTGGCATGTTACATATGACAAGTATTGATTAGCCACATGTTTGTCTCCGTGGCATGTTACTCGTGACAAGTCTTGATTAGCGACATGTTTTTAGAATGTTACTCATGGCAATTCTTGATAAGCCACATGTTTGGCTCCGTGGCATGTTACTCATGACACGTCTTGATTAGCAACATGTTTGTCTCCGTGGCATGTTACTCGTAACCAGTCTTGATTAGCCACCAGTTTGGTGGCATGTTACTCATGAAAAGTCTTGATTAGCCACATTTGGCTCCGTGGCATGTTACTCATGACAATTCCGGATTAGTCACATGTTTGGTTCCGTGACATGTTACTCTTGAAGTCTTGATTAACCACATGTTTTGTAGCATATTACTCATGACAAATCATGATTAGTCACTTGTTTGGCTCCGTGGCATTTTACTCTTGGCAAGTCTTGATTAGCAACATAATTTTCTCCGTGTCATGTTGCTTATAGCAAGTCCTGATTAGCCACATTTTTGTGGCATGTTACTCATGACAGGTCTTGATTAGCCACATATTTGTTGGCATGTTACTGATGACAAGTATTGATTAGCGACATGTTTGTCTCCGTGGCATGTTACTCGTAACCAGTTTTGATAGGCCACCAGTTTGGTGGCATATTACTAATGACTAGTATTGATTAGCCACATTAAGCTCCTTAGCTTGTTACTCATGACAAGTTTTGATTAGCTGCATGTTTATCTCCGTGGCATGTAACTCGTGACAAGTCTTTACTAGCCACATGTTTGTTTCCCTGTCATGTTTCTCATGACAAGTCTTGATTAGCCATATGTTTGTCTCCGTGTCATGTGTTTTCGTGACAAGTCTTGATTAGCCGCATGTTTGTCTCCGTGTCATGTTACTCGTGGCAATTCTTGATTAGCCGCATGTTTATCTCCGTGGCATGTTACTCAAGACAGGTCTTGATTAGCCACATGTTTGTCTGCGTGGCATGTTATTCGTGATAAGTCTTGATTAGCCACATGTTTGTCTCCGTGTCATGTTACTCGTGACAAGTCTTGATTAGCCGCACGTTTGATTCCGTGTCATGTTACTAGTGACAAGTCTTGATACGCCACATGTTTATCTCCGTGGCATGTTACTCATGACAAATCTTGATTAGCCACATATTTGGTGACATGTTACTGATGACAAGTATTGATTAGTCACCTCTTTGGCTCCGTGGCATGTTACTCGTGACAAGTCTTGAATAGTGACATGTTTGTCTCCGTGGCTTGTTTCTCATGACAAGTCTTGATTAGTCACATGTTTATCTCTGTGGCATGTAACTCGTGACAAGTTTTGATTAGCCACATGTTTGTCTTCGTGGCATGTTACTTGTGACAAGTCTTGATTAGTCACATTTTTGTCTCCGTGGCATATTAATCATGACAAATCTTGATTAGTCATTTGTTTGTCTCCATGGCATGTTACTTGTAACAAGTCTTGATTAGCCACATGTTTGTCTCCATGGCATGTTACTCGTAACAAGTCTTGATTAGTCCCATGTTTGTCTCCTTGGCTTATTACTCGTTACAAGTCTTGATTTGCCACCTGTTTATCTCCGTGGAATGTTACTCTTGACAATTGTTGATTAGCCACATGTTTTCTCCGTGTCATGTTACTCATGACAAGTTTTGATTAGCCGCATGTTAAGCTCCGTGGCATGTTACTCATGACAAGTCTTGATTATGCACATGTTTGTCTCCTTGGCATGTTACTCGTAACAAGTCTTGTTTAGTCCCATGTTTGTCTCCTTGGCTTATTACTCGTTACAAGTCTTGATTTGCCACCTGTTTATCTCCGTGGAATGTTACTCTTGACAATTGTTGATTAGCAACATGTTTTCTCCGTGGCATGTTACTCATGACAAGTTTTGATTAGCCGCATTTTAAGCTCCGTGGCATGTTACTCATGACAAGTCTTGATTATGCACATGTTTGTCCACGTGGCATAATACTCATGACAAGTCTTAATTAGCCATATATTTGGCTTCGTGCATGTTACTCATGACAAGTCTTGATTAGCCACATGCCTGGCTCCGTGGCATGTAAATCATGGCAGGTTTTGATTAGCCATATGTTTGTCACCGTGGCATGTTACTCGTGACAAGTCTTGATTAGCCGCATGTTTGTGGCATGTTACTGATGAAAAGTTTTGATTAAACACGTGTTTGGCTCCGTGACATGTTGCTCATGAGAAGTCTTGATGATAAGCCACCTGTTTAATGGCATGTTGCTCATGAGAAGTCTTGATGATAAGCCACCTGTTTGATGGCATGTTTCTCGTGAGAAGTTTTGATTAGCCACATATTATTACACAGTTGCCGGAATCCCCAATAGCACGCTGTCGTTCTGTTGTGCCGCCGCTGCTACTCTCGGGTGTTAGCACCTTTAACGACGAGTACGTCTCAGAGCGCTTTGAACAACACCACTACAGCCCAGACTCATAGACTCCTGTTATAATGAGCACTCCGAGATTTCTAGTACTATTGTTGTTCATTCTTGTCCCATATTAATCACGATGCACAATGCACATGTTTGTATCGGCAGACAGAAGTTTGGTTTTCGTGTTTCGTGCTTCATGTTCTGTTGTTCAAATTGAAAGTTAACAGTATTAACCTTAACTATCAAAAGACGAAAAATGAGCAAACTGACTTCTATAATGTAACTGTTGTTGCTAATCACGTTTATTCCAGGCATTGTGTGGTCAAATGGTTTGAACAATGAGAAGTTGCGTTCCTTCGCACTGCCAGCACTTCACCCTGGTGTTGGCCCGTTAACCCTGGAACAGAGAGTACAAGAGGAAGTCAAGATGATCACAGAGGAAGTTCAGTCTTGTAGTGGAGATTCCGCACAACTCAAACAAATCATTTACCGGGGAATATGCAACATTAACTGTGGCATTATATTTGGTTCTAGGTAAACACTTCTCTTTGTTATTTACAGTTCTGTGTTCACCGCAGGATACATCAAGTGCTACCATTTTCATCTGTATCATGTTGTTATATAAACAAACTATTTGATTAGCCTAATTACAAAACAATACTTAGACGGTTTTCAATTCTCAAAAGCGCATTAAAGAATAAACAGAAGCAGCAAAGTTCAAGGGCTCCCTCTATGATGTAACTATGACAGCTGAGCGAGTGTAGTTGCAGGAGAACATTTACTATTCGATGCCTCGGGCCTCGGACATCTTATACACTCATTGTGACGTAATAAATATATATTTGCAAATCACAAATACGTTTAACAAGCGTTTCGATAATCAATAAATCATTTTAGCCGCTAGAGGGCAGTTATAAAACTAGTAAATAAGCCAATGTTACGCTATGGTGAGTTACTTTCATTTGGATAACACCATTTGACGGAAGTTCCGAGTATTTAATAAGTTCGAGGATGCCTCTCATTATTAAATGTGTCTGATGTTCTGATTTGGGAAAAGTATATATTAACAACATTGTCATAGACACAACATGATTCATGACTGTAAAGTTAGTAGGTAGTTCGCAGTTGGTAGTTGGGGATTCGAATAACCAGCTACCGACCAGCTGCCAGTTGGGGATTCGGATTCGTTATTATAATTACTATTTGATTTACATATTTTATTCGTGTTAATATGTTTAAAAGTATAATCAATAAAAAACGTATGTAAATTAATAGAAAACCTGAATACCCAACAGGCAGCTGGTTGGTAGTTGGCGATTCGCAGCAAATCCCCAACTGGACATTTTCCATCGCCGTCTGCTGAGTATTATCGTTATATTGAAGAACCAACTCGACACTAGTGTGTAATCTGTTATTATAAACTTACTTTTTATTGAATTAATAAGTTAAAAAAATAAAACAGCGATTTAAAAAAATAAATCCGAATCCCCAACTGGCAGCTGGTTGGTAGTTGGCGATTCACCGCGAATCCCCAACTGGACATTTTGAATCTCCGCCTGGTGAGTATACTCGTTATATTGTGGAAACAACGCGGTTCTGGTGTCTTTATTATTATTTTAAGCTGTTTTTCTTTTGAATTGATTTGTTAAAATATTAAAACATCGATATAATAAAAAAATCCGAATCCCTAACTGGCAGCTGGTTGGTAGTTGGCGATTTGCCGCGAATCCCCAACTGGACATTTTGAATCGCCTCCTGATGAATATATTCATGGTATTGAAGAAACAACGCGGAAACGTTGTTTGTTTATTGTTATGAACTGTTTTTCAATAGAATTGATTTGTTTTCAAAATCAAATATCGATTTAAAAATATATCCGAATCCCAAAATGGCCATTTTGAATCACCGTCTGGTGAGTATATTCGTTTTATTGAAGAACCAGACCGCCATTGGTGTTATTTATTATCATAAACCTGTTTTCTTTATTTAATTGATATGTTAAAATAATAAAACAGCGATTTGAAAAGAAAATGCAAATCCCTAACTGGCAGCTGGTTGGTAGTTGGCGATTCGCCGCTTGACATTTTGAATCTCCGTCTGGTGAGTTTACTCGTTATATTCTGGAAACAATGCGGTTCTGGTATCTTTATTATTATTCTAAGCTATTTTTCTATTGAATTGATTTGTTAAAATAATAAAACAGCGATTTGAAGAAAAAAAATCCGAATCCCTAACTGGCAGCTGGTTGGTAGTTGGCGATTCGCCGCAAATCCCCAACTGGAAATTTTTAATCGCCTCCTGATGAATATGATCATGGTATTGAAGGAAAAACGCGGGAACGGTGTTTATTTATTGTTATGAACTGTTTTTCTATAGAATTGATTTGTTTTCGAAAACAAATATCGATTTGAAAAAAAAATCCGAATCCCGAATTGGCCATTTTGAATCACCGTCCTGGTATGTATACTCGTTTTATTGAAGAACCAAACCACCATTGGTGTTATTTATTATCATTAACCTGTTTTCTTTATTGCATTGATTGGTTACAATAAGAAAAAAGCGATTAAAAAAATCCGAATCCCCATCTCACAACTGGTTGGTAGTTGGCGATTTGCGGCGAATCCCAAACTTGAAATTTTCAATCGCCGTCTGGTGAGTATACTTGTTATATTGAAGAACCAACCCGACACTAGTGTGTCATCTATTATTATAAACTTACTTTTTATTGAATTGATAAGTTAAAAAAATAAAACAGCGATTTAAAAAAAATAATTCAGAATCCCAAAACTGACAGCTGGTTGGTAGTTGGCGATTCGCAGCGAATCTCAAACTGGAAATTTTGAATCGCCTCCTGATGAATATACTCATGGTATTGAAGAAACAGCGCGGGAATGGTGTTTATTTATTGTTATGAACTTTTTTTTCAATAGAATTGATTTGTTTTCGAAAACAAATAGCGATTTAAAAAAATATCCGAATCCCAAATTGGTCATTTTGAATCACTGTCTGGATTCGCTGCGAATCGCCACTTACCAACCAGTTGCCAGTTGGGGATTGAGATTTTCTATTAATTTACATACATTTTTATTGAATATATTTTTAAACATATTAGCACGATTAAAATATATAAATCAAATAGTAATTATAATAACGAATCCGAATCCCCAACTGGCAGCTAGTCGGTAGTTGGTTATTCGAATCCCCAACTACCAACTGCGAACTACCTACTTACTTTACAGTCATTGTATTTTTTGCTTGTTCTCCGCATTTTGCTTGTTGAGAACAAGTCTCAGTTCTATGAACGTATTGTTCCAAATAATTTCTTTAACACACTGCGGAATGTATGCAGTTAAATTATTATGCATGCATGTTGTGATTATCTGACACAAACCTTCACCTGATTGCTCCATCGTTGGGGTTATTATGTCCACTTCTGGGGGTATGCTGTCCACTTCTTGAGCCACGTTCAAATGTGAAGGCCCTGCCATGCGCTCATTTTGTGGTTCCGCTTGGACAGGAAAATCGCGCCGCGGTCGGGCGCCCCGCCTCGAATCCACCTGCTCGGCGATTGATCTACTGGTCTTCTTTAGAGCTTTTGGCATGATTTCCGTTATATGAAAGAGAAATTCTTTATATTAAAACATCGATTATATACCGAAAGCCTATTCTAGAAGAACCCCCCCCCCACTCCGCATCTTCGATTAAACCTGCTTTGCTCCGATTCTAAAATGCACGTGAGCTTCAGTCTATCCTCTTTGTCAGCTTTAATATTACTTGGTTATGTATATGTAATGTGTTATGTTATGAAGTAGTAATAATAACAATAAATCTTTATTTAACCAGTGACCCATTAAATAAACCAATCTTCAATGACGCT